>CM035845.1:182268644-182308644 GCA_020510985.1 Pholidichthys leucotaenia | reverse complement strand
CAGTACTGGCTACTCTATTGTATGGTGCTGAAACTTGGACTGTCTACAGAGTGCAGGTGAAGAAACTCCACGCGTACATGATGAGACACCTTCGAGCC
Organism: Pholidichthys leucotaenia; assembly: GCA_020510985.1. Lineage (NCBI taxonomy): Eukaryota > Metazoa > Chordata > Actinopteri > Cichliformes > Pholidichthyidae > Pholidichthys > Pholidichthys leucotaenia. The sequence continues at coordinate 182,308,546 of CM035845.1, read as the reverse complement.
ATAATGAACATCTCATGGAAAGACAAGATAACCAACATAGAAGTGTTGAAACGAGCTGGTCTACCATCAATGGAGGACATGCTAATACAGATGAACCTGAGATGGCTTGGACATGTTGAGAGGATGGACCACCAGCGTCTCCCTTGGCAGTTACTCTACTCACAGTTATGAGAGGGCAAACGCAATCAGGGTAGACCAAGGCTCAGATTTAAAGACACTGTAAAAAGAAACTTGGAGAAGTTGGACATAGACAGGAGTTCCTGGCAGCAGAAGGCTAAGGACAGAGCTGTGTGGAGGAATCTGATCAGACCTAAATGAAACAGTCATTGTCGCCCACGACAGACTGCTATGATGATGATGATGATGACTCCAGTTGCAGTATGTCAGACAAAAAAGCTCTGCAGAGGATAGTTAAGGCTGCTGAGAAGGTAATTGGAGTTTCCCTCCCCTCTGTTCAAGAACTTTTTCAGAGCCGTTGTAGGAGCAGGGCACTGAACATTGTTAAGGACCACTCTCACCCTCTGCACAAACACTTTGAACTGCTGCCATCTGGCAAACGATTCCGGAGCATCAGAGGCAGAACCACCAGACTGATCAACAGCTTCCTTCCACAAGCTGTTAGGATGCTGAACAGTTGATCCGGAATCCTTTACACATATTACTGCACTTTATGGACATTATGTATATAATGTAAAAGACGTAACAAACTAATAGTTTTTTTTTTGTTTTTTTTTTTTGAATGCAAAAGATGCAATAGACTTACACAATGGTCCTCTCCGGCATACAACTAGGAACATACCGGTCGCTATGGAGGGTGAGAATATGTATGGGCACATAATCATACCATGTAGGATAACTAAATAGACGGTTATGCTGTTTCATCCCACCTAGCAACAATGCTCTGCACTGTGTGTGTTTATATATTTACATATTTATTCCATCTAGCTACAATGCTCTGCACTGGGTGTGTTTATATTTATATATCTATATATTTATTCCATCTAGCTACAATGCTCCGCACTGTGTTTTTATATATCTACATATTATTCCATCTAGCTACATTGCTCCGCACTGTGTGTGTTTATATACTTGCATATTTATTCCACCTAGCTGCAATGCTCCATACTGTGGGTGTTTATATATTTACATATTTATTCCATCTAGCTACAATGCTCTGCACTGTGTGTTCATATATTCATATATTTATTCCATCCAGCTACAATGCTCTGCACTGTGTGTCTGTGTGTGTGTGTGTGTGTGTATATATATATTTTATAGTAATATGTACATATGTATATTAGCTGCTCTTGCTTGCTTGTTTTTTCTTGCCTTCTGATTGTTGCTCTGAGTGTTGCTATCCCTGTGCTGTTGCAATCCTGGAATTTCCCCGTTGTGGGACTAATAAAGGCTTATCTTATCTTATCTTATCTTATCTTATATTATACGTATATTATAGTTTTAGTCAGTTTAAGTATTTATTTCTCTTAGCTACTTAGATTCACTTAGCCATTTTAATTGTTTTATATATGCATAGGCAGTTACTATTATTTTAACTGCAACTGTAATAAGTTAACATTACTGCAATATCCAAATGTGTCTCAAGGATGTGTGAATGGCTGTCGGGGTGGGGGGGGTGAGTGTGTTTTTAAATTATGTTCTTTTTACAATATGGATGCCTAGAGAAACGCAATTTCATCTTGCTTGCACCACAGCTGTATGCATAGCATCACGACAATAAAGGTTGATTGATTGACTGAACTTGTTGTGTGCTCTTGAGCATCAATTACAGCTTGAAAATGACATTGCATGCTTTTCACAAGTCGACTTATTGTCTGCTGAGGCATGACATTCCACTCTTCTTGAAGGGTGGCCCTCGGGTCATAGAGGTTGTGGAGTGCAGGGATACGAGCCTCTACACGGCGACTCAGCTGATCCCATAGGTTTTCTGCGGGATTCAGGTCTGGAGGAAGTGTAGGCCACTCCATTTGAGGTACCCCAGCCTCTAGCAGCCATTCTTTAATGATGCAACCTTGAGGAACTGGAGCATTGTTGTCCAAGAAGATGAAATTAGGCCTCTGTTGTTCATTCAGGGGCACAATAACTGGATTAAGGATGTTATTCAGGTAGTATCGGCTTGTCACTGTACCTTACACAAGGTGTAGGGCAGTTCTGTATTGACTAGACACACCTGCCTAGACTGTAATACCACCACCACCAAAGGCTCATCTGGTGACAACGGTGGCTGATGCATAGCGCTGTCCTTGATGTCTCCAACATCATAAGTGGCCACCATTTCTGCTCGGCGTGAATTGACTTTCATCAGAGAACAGCACTGAGGCCCTCTGGTCCCTTGTCCAGCGTAAATGCTCCCTGGCCCATGCAAGAGGATGATACCTGTGCCTGGTAGTGTGGTCAGGTACCCTTGCAGGTCATCTAGCACACAGACCATGCTGATGTAGACAGTTTTGAATGGTCTGACGTGACACTTGGGTACCTCTCACCTCCCTTAAATGTGCCTGGATTTAAGTGGCATTCATAATCCGGTTCCGCAGGGCACTGCAGTCATCAGGGTGGGATGTGGCCAAAGGACATCCACTTCTATGCCTTTCTGTGACTCTTACAGTCTCTCTGTATCTCTGTTGCAACCTGCTGATGACACTCTGTGACATTCTAAGCTCGGTGGCCACTTCCCTCTGAGAACATCCTGTTTGAAGCCTCGCAATGGCGAGGTACTGTTGATCAATTGTGTGGTGTCATCTCATCATGTCAAAATGTGAACAGCTGTCATAAATCGCCCTGGCAGGGACGGATTAAAGACTCCAATTGCCGGCTGTGAGTTTGCACATTTAATAATAAAAAGCACGACATATACAGAAACAAAAAAAACCCTTACAGCTAAGGCAGGATACAAAAACAGCAGCGCAGACGCTGAGGGGTAGGAACGCTGGAGAGATGGGGGATACCCTTGGATACAAAATACAAGAGTTAGACAGGGACTCCGTCTGAACATGAGAAAGATGTAGGATTAAAGTCAATACCAGAAGGCTGCTGCGAGGAGTAATCCACACAGCAGTCCTTAAATAGGGACAAACCAAATGAGATCAGGTGTGGGTAACATAAGTGAGGAATAATCAGATCAAATACTAAACAGGTGTGACAGCCCACAAACGGGGTTTGACATCCAGAAGTAACACAGGTGACTATCAAAGTAAAAGCGCATACCGGAAACCCAAAAACAGGAGATACGCAAACCAACCAATAATAACTCATGAAACAAAGACAAAGACCAGATGACAGTAAATGGCAAGATTACAAAATGTAAAGGGAACTAAAGTGAGCACGAGGGAAACTCTTAAACAACACAGGCAGAAATGTAAACTACAAAACCAGATAACCATGGCACACAAACTAAAGGAATCAGACTAATGATGACAAAACTAACACAGGGCAACTCATAAACAAACAGACAAATGGCAACTCAGAGAACATAATACAGAAATACATGAAATATCCAAACTAAGATAAAATAACAGGAAACTAAGAACAGAAACAAAAGGACAAACTCAGATACCAAAATACACCAACCCATACTAAATACAAAATAAACAGAGATGCAAAAATACAGAAAATGACTTCAGCAAACTAAAAGGCTGAGCACGGCTCCCCACCCGTGCTCAGTGTCATGACAGCACCTTGATGAAGAAGACTGTTTAAATACCAATTCTACACCACGTTCCAAATTATTATGCAAATGATATTTCTCCGATTTTCCTAAATAGTCGATGCAAATGACAGTCAGTTTAATTTTCAAGTCATCAACCGTTAAAGCATAATTCAAATTTTATTGAACAAACCTCCCAATGATAACCATCTTTTTGCAAACATAAAAAAACCTCAAAATGCACAGTTCCAAATCATTATGCACAACAGGGTTTCAAACATTTTATTGGTTGTAAAGAACTGAAAATGGTCATTTGTTGAATTTGCAGCTTTAGGAGGTCATATATACTGAAATCAAAAGCTATTTCAATCAAAAACATCTTAACAGGCCCAGTTACACGTTAACATAGGACCCCTTCTTTAATATAACCTTCACAATTCTTGCAACCATTGAACTTGTGAGTTTTTGGAGAGTTTCTGTTTGAATTTCTTTACAAGATATCAGAATAGCCTCCCACAGCTGCTGTTTTGATGTGAACTGCCTCCCACCCTCACACTGTAGATCTTTTGCTTGAGGATGCTCCAAAGGTTCTCAATAGGGTTGAGGTCAGGGGAGGATGGGGGCCACACCGTGAGTTTCTCTCCTTTTATGCCCATGGCAGCCAATGACACAGAGGTATTCTTTGCAGCATGAGATGGTACATTGGTGCTTCATGCTTTGTCATGCATGAAAGTAATTTTGCTACTGAAGGCACAGTTCATCGTTTTGGACCATGGAAGAAAGTGGTCAGTCAGAAGCTCTATATATTTTGCCGAGGTCATTTTCACACCTCCAGGGACCCTAAAGGGGCCTACCAGCTCTCTCCCCATGATTCTGGCCCAAAACATGACTCCACCTGTCATAAATCCTCGTGCGCCATTACGCGGTGCACAAGGGAGAAAATAAGAAACCCAAAAGTGAGAGTAGATTGTGCACTTTTATTAACAAACCCAATGAAACTGACAAGTCCAGTAATGTCCACCAATACAGAGAATTGAAATGCGAGGTTAAATGGCCACCAGACATGCAGGGCACCGCCCGGATGCTCTACAGCCTGGTGATGGGGAAGCCTGCACAGGGAGAAAGGCAAATGCCTTACCGAACTGGAGCAATCCGGGGCTTCCCGTGTAGTCTGGCGGATGAGGGAAAACACGCAAGGTCAGCTACTAACATCCAGGGATGAATGTCTGTAAATGTCAGGCTGCACGAGTGAAGGAAGTTGTACAACATTCGTGGAGAGCTAGCTGCCACGAATGAGGGCAAATCCTGCGTCGATCTCTTCCTACTAACTCCTCATTTAAATAATAATAAACTAAACGAGGAAAGAGGTCGCCGGTATGGGAACGCGTGGGCTGGACTAATGAACCTCAGGTGTGCGTGTGAATGAGAATGAATGGAGTGTGTGTGTGCACATAATACTGTATGTGTGTGGAAACACCCATTAACCAAGCACAGCTGATGGCACTGACAGGAGAAGGGGGCATGCCCAAGCTGTCAGGAAGTGGAAGCCAAGAGCTCCCAGACGCGCCAGATAGAAAATAGGGCAAATAACTAATAAGTTAGAACTGGGTTTGGAACCGCCAAACCCAGATTCCTGACAGCCCCCCACCTCCACCCCCAGGGGTGGATTCCAGACACCCCAGTACCATCAGCTGGCCACAAAAAGAAAAAAGAAAGCACACCCTTAAGGGACCCCCCCCCCCCCCCCAGCAACAAACAATTACCCAGGGCGGGAGGTCGGGGAAACCGGTTAGGAAGGGAGCAATCAGTGAAAAAAATACAACAAATAATAAGCAATTTCTAGAGCAGTGACCGTCCTAACAGCCCCCACCTAGGACACTAACCCCCCTCCCCATGAGTCGAAAGTTCAGGGGGTCGACCAAAGTCCCAGGCCCCCAGCATGGTGATGCGTGACTGATCGGATGGCCTGCCCAAGTTCCATGTCCAACAGGCGGCCCGCAGAATAGCGTCCGGCGGCCTGCCGGGCCCGATGGACCACCCGGCCCGAAAGCCAAGGCCGTCAGGTGGCCGACCAATGTGGTGGAGCCACCAGAACCGGAGGGGAAGGCGGAAAGGCAGCCTACGTACTCAAGACCTACAGCAGCCAACCCAAGGAACAGAAGCCCCCCTGCCGTCTGAGGCTTGGGGCCGGAGAACTGTAGTTCCCACGTTGGTCCTGGCCTGGGATGTGGCTCCACCTGTGTTGGTCCCGGCCTGAGACGAGGCTTAACCGGCGGTGGACTCTGGCTGGAGCTCTGCTGCACCGGCGGTGGACTCTGGCTGGAGCTCTGCTGCGCCGGCAGTGGACTCTGGCTGGAGCTCTGCTGCGCCGGCAGTGGACTCTGGCTGGAGCTCTGCTGCGCCGGCAGTGGACTCTGGCTGGAGCTCTGCTGCGCCGGCAGTGGACTCCGGCTGGAGCTCTGCTGCACCCGCGGTGGACTCTGGCTGGAGCACCATTGCACCTGCGGTGACCCCCATCGGGGACCTCATTGCTCCCACGGTGGCCTCCCCAGCGAGGGAGGTGATGCTCATCATGGCACCAGGCACTGGACCCCAATCCTCGGTGGCCTCCGACGAGACCAGCAGCTCTTCGACGACCCTGGCTGGAGGCTCCAAACCCAAAGGGAGAGAAAGAAAAACGGGTCAGGGTTACCGGCAGTGGCAGAGCCCAGCGAGGCGGCCCCGAGGGCTACAACGAGCCGCCCCGGCACCCTTCTCACCATGAGTTGGGTAGTGTGACATCAATAATGACAATACTCGCATAATGGAGCACACTTGCCTGGACTCGGGCTCCACCGCCATCCAGAACTCCAGCAAATTAGGGTGCGCGGGCTCCACTGGTCCGTCAGGTACTACCCCTCCGTCAACCTCCTCGGGATCACCTGGACCCGCGTCGTTGTCCATGGGTAACCCAGGTAGGAGCACCTCCTCTCCGGCAACCCTAGGATGGAGCTCGAAGGGGATGGGAGAGGAGGAGTGGTTAGGGTCGCCGGCAGCGGCAGAGTCCAGCGAGAAGAGTCCGGGTGCAGCTGGGGCTCGCACCCGGCTCTCCTCCCCAAGAGCCAGACAAGATCTCTCAGTCATAGACAAATGGACTACAGGAGAGGTTACTTGCCTGTGCTCAAGCTCTACCACCGTCTAGGACTCTGATGACGCCGTTCCGGGTCCCGTCGATTCGCAATCTGGTCTGGGGAATGACTTTGTGGTGGCGGCACCACAGGCATGATGGTGATAGCAGTCGTGGTACTCCTGTGCGCTGTTTCCCATGCCTCCAGTTCCTCTGGTGTGGTGGCCGAGAACGACCTCTCCACTGGCCCATGGGCTGGACCCTCCTGGGCCTCCGGCTCCTCTTCCCCCAAGCGACCTGGATCCAGGACCGGTGGGCTCGTAGGGGCATACAAAAAGGAGTTCATGAGATGAAGTTCAGGAGCACTATATGCTGCTGGGGCGGAGAAATCAGAGGACTGTACACCCCGAGCCTCTCCGCCAGCAGGCAGGCAAAACTGTTCATTAGACATGAAAGTTAAATGAGAAGTTACTTGCCTGTCCTCCTGGCACGGAATGTCCTCAGCGGCCTTCGAGACGTTCCCCCTCCGGGTGTTCCTCTTCTTGCTGCACCGGCAGGACCGGAAGCCTCTTCCAGCAGGAGTTCCTCCTCCTCTTCCCCCCGGATGGCTCCGGAACCAAATAGTCCGGGATGCAAAGCGTCGTGCTGGACCACAAGTCCGCCAGCTGAGATGCTCCATCTTCTCTGGAGAGGGAGGCGGAGTGGCCACAGGGAGTTCGAGCACTGGGGAATCCTCATCCAGCTCCTCCTTCACCGGGCAGACGAGCTGGGCCAGTCTCTGCTCCTCATTTGCCCGGCACTCCTCCTTAACCCGGTGGTCTAGCTGAGCGAGCAGGACCAACCACTCCTCCTCCGTTGATTGGGTAGGCTTGGGGGCTGGAACCCTCTCTGCCAGAAGAAGCGTGTCCTCATGCCTCTCTCTCGCGGCACTCCTCCTCCGTCCTCACATCCGAGGATTGAGTGGGCGCTGGCCCGAGAGATGAAAGGGATCCCAGGGGGAGGAGGTCCCCCTCCGACGGGAGCGTTTCTTCTGGCAGGTGACTGGCTCCGATTGCGGAGATGCACCCTCCGACTCCATGTCAGGGACGGGAAGGATGACGGAGAGGATGGCGTCCACCCTATAAATTACCTGGAGGTGAGGATAGCGCCGCTTGACGTGCTCCGTGATGAGTCGTGCCCACTCCTGGTCCTCGGGAAACTGAGGCCACTGAAAGGTGAAGCCCGCCTCCTCCAGCAGCTCTTGGGCTCCCAGATCCTCGTCTGTCCAGATCATTGTGTCGATATACAAGGAGAAAAGGGAGAAGAAAAAACACAAATTTACTCCGCTGGTTTTTTTCTATGGTCGCAGCATTCTGTCATAAATCCTCGTGCGCCATTACACAGTGCACGAGGGAGGAGATAAGAAACCCAAAAGCGAGAGTAGATTGTGCACTTTTATTAACAAACCCAATGAAACTGACAAGTCCAGTCATGTCCACCAATACAGAGAATTGAAATGCAGGGTTAAATGGCCACCAGACATACAGGGCACCGCCCGGATGCTCTACAGCCCGGTGACGGGGAAGCCTAGAGCTGCAAAGTTGCTGCCAGCACAGGGAGAAAGGCAAATGACTTACCGAACTGGAGCGATCCGGGGCTTCCCGTGTAGTCTGGTAGATGAGGGAAAATACGCAACGTCATCTACTAACATCCAGGGATGAGCATCTGTAAATGTCAGGCTGCACGAGTGAAGGAAGTTGTACAACATTCGTGGAGAGCTAGCTGCCACGAAAGAGGGCGAATGCTGCGGCGATCTCTTCCTACTAACTCCATTGTAGTTAGTAGGAAGAGAAAGAAAAAATTTAATGTTTTTTTTTTTTTTTTTACAGTGGTTTACCATTGTAAACCATTTTCTGTTTTAAACTCTTTAGAAGTTTCTGACCCAACCTCGATTCTGATTATCCTGTCAGTTAAGAAGTCCATTATCCAATTATAAGTTCTTCCACCTATATTCATTCTGCTTAACTTAATAAGTAGCCCTTCTCTCCACATGGAATCATACGCTTTTTCTATGTCAAAACAAACAATTGCCATCAGCTCTATCATTTTCAGGGCCTTTTCCCCCTCATTACTAACTCGAACTAAGGCATTTATTGTAGATTTTTCTTTACGAAACCCATTCTGATAGCTGCTCAGTAAACCTCTTTGCTCCAGGACATGCAAAAGCCTGGAAATGATCAATTTCTCCATCCATTTGCATAAATGTGATGTCAAAGCGATGGGCCTATAGCTACCTGGGTAAGCTGGGTCCTTTCCTGGCTTGTTGAATGGGAGAATGATTGCGCTTTTCCAGCACTTTGGCAGTTTTCCATTCCGCCATATATTATTAAAAAATAAGAGAACAAGCTTAAGTGATTCAACAGGTAGTTGTCTGAACATTGCGTAGCATAACTGGTCCTCCCCTGGGGCTGAAAATCCTGTACCTTGTAATGCTATTTTAAGCTCTGACACTGAGAAGTCCATATTTAAAGTTGTCAAGGCTTCCCCTTGCTTCTCCCTTACATTTTTATTCTCTCTGAGCATATACTCTTTCTTTTGCCTATGTATGTCATCCAGGCGGTCACCACTATGCACTGCAGCAAAAGCCCTCCCTAATAGATTGGCCTTCTCCTTATCTGTCACTGCAAGTGTCTCACCATCAACTAGTGTTGGAATAGAAGATGACTTCCTTTTCCCAGACATTTGTTTAAACATGGACCATATGTCTCATAACTTTACCTCTCTGCCAATTGCTGAACAAGAATCTCTCCATGATTGCTTTTTTGAGTTTTTGACTATCCTCCATGCCACATCCCTTTTCCTCTGGTAATCTATAAGATTTTCTTGTGGCAAGCATTTTTTTTAACATTCTTTTTTTTTCCACAATATCTTTATTGAACCTTTTTTTTTTTTTAACAAACATGATACAAACAATCAAACACTAACACTAAAGTACTACAAAAAAAAAAAAAATGCACTAAAAACACCAACAACCACCAACAAAATCAAATCTTCAACAATGCTCCTCTGTTTAGTCTAGACAATCCAATACATAAGTATACATATTATGTTCACCAGTTTGGAATTTACAAGGTCCACACACATCATTCACCTTCTTCTTCAAGAGTTATGTTTAAATTTTTTACATAATCAATAAAAGGTCTCCATATATTCTCAAACACAATTTCCTTTGATTTTAGTATATATGTTATTCTTTCTAATGGAAGGTTTGTTAACATCTGTCTTAACCACTGAGTCACATCTGGTCTATGAGTCTTTTTCCATAATAGTGCAATACATTTTTTGGCATTAAGCAAACTGAGGTCTATGAATGTTCTTTCACTTTTATTAAAATTATGCTTTTCTGGGTACAGACCCAACAAAAACAGTTTAGGATTCAATATGATTTGTTTTGAGATTATTTTTTCAATTGTTACCCTCACCTCTTCCCAAAACATTCTTATTAATCTACATTCCCATAAACAATGAAATAGGGTTCCTTTACTTTCCATGCATTTTGTGCATGTATCTGGTATATTTTTGTTATATCTATTTAACTCCTCCGGTGTAACATACATCCGCATTAACCATTTGAAATGTATCAATTTAAGGCGTGCATTTATTGATTTGGTTTGAGCTTCTGTACAAGCCAATTCCCATTGTTCCTCTGAAATTTCAGTTTGCAGATCTTCTTTCCAGTAGTTTAATCTTTTCAGTGAATTTTCACTTGAAGATAGTGTCAATGAGTTATAAAACTCTGAAATAATACCCTTTCTTTTACTATCTTTCATCATCATTTTTTCCAAGGATGAATAAATAGGTCGAGTGAGAGCTTTATTTTGATTTGATCGAATAAAGTTTCTAAGTTGAAGATATTTAAAAAAATGTGTTCTATTGAGATTAAATTTGATCCTCAGCTCTTCAAAAGACATTATGTTGTCTGCACCTGGCAAATATAAATCCTGAATCTTTTGTATCCCTTTTAAATTCCATACTTTAAATACAGCGTCCGCTCTCCCTGGTTTAAAATATTGATTACCCCATATTGGACTAAATTGTGACAATAACTGTGGTTCTTTTAAGTAGTTTTTAGCTTCACACCATATTTTGATCATATGCTTTACAAATGGATTTTTAACTTGTTTTTGTAATTTTTTTGCCGAATCTGAGTATATGAATATGGGAAGAGGTAAAGGTAAATTGTATGATTCCATTTCAGTCCAGTGAGGGAGATCATTTGATGAAAAATAATATGTCATAGACCTCAGTTGTGCCGACCAATAATACAACATAAAATTTGGACATTTCAGACCTCCACGATCAAATGGTAAATATAATAAAGACAAACGTAATCTAGCCCTCCTGTTGTTCCATATAAATTCCACTAACTTTTTTTTTATTCTTGAGAATAGATCTAAAGGTGGTGATAAGGGAATGTATTGAAATAAATAAAGTATTTTAGGTAAAATATTACTTTTAAGTATATTGATTCTCCCGATCATCGACATTGGTAGTGACATCCATCTCTGAGTTAACTCACTGATATCTGACATTAAGGCTTCATAGTTGACACTGGCGACTGATTCTAGCTTAGGCATAATTTGGATTCCTAAATATTTAAACTGATTTACAACATTGAATTGATTTACCTCAGGGGCTGGGTAATTTCTCTGGGTCTCATTTAGCATTAATATTGAAGATTTAGTTTTATTTATTTTATATCCTGATATTTCCCCAAAATTCTTTATTAAATTCAACAAGGTTGGAATTGATTTTTTTAGATTCGACATAAACAAAATTATATCATCGGCGTACAGGGAGATTTTATGTTCTGTTGGTCCAACTTTAATTCCATATATTTGTGAATGTAAACGTATCGCTTTCGCTAAAGGTTCAATTGCCATAGTAAACAGTAAAGGTGAAAGTGGACAGCCTTGTCGACATCCTCTATTGATTTTTATTGGTTTTGAAATATTGTTATTTGTTAGGATTTCTGCTGTAGCATTATTGTATATTATTTGAACCCATTTTATGAAATTATTTCCAAGTCCAAACCTTTGTAGGACTTCAAAAAGAAAGGGCCATTCAACTCTATCAAAGGCCTTTTCGGCGTCCAATGATAGGAGAGCTGTATCCGGTGCTTCTTTATTAAAATAAATAATATTAAATAGTCTTCTTACATTATGGAAGCCTTGTCTACCCTTTATAAAGCCATTCTGATCTCGATTAATAATATTTGGTAAAATTTCTTGTATTCGTCTTGCTAAAATTTTACAGATTATCTTAAGGTCAGCGTTTAATAGGCTTATTGGTCTCATATTTTCACATTTATTAGAGGGCTTACCTGGTTTTGGCAGCAGTATAATTAAGGCATTATTTATGTATGATGGTAAATTATTATTTTGAAATGCTTCTAAAACCATTTCCAAAAAAGGTTTTATTAATTTATTCTTAAATTTTTTATAAAGGTCAACTGGAAGACCATCTGGTCCTGCACTTTTTCCTGATTTCATATTATCAATGGCTAGCCCAACTTCTTCTTGACTAATTTTAGACTCCAATATCTCCCTGTTTTCATTTGGAATACACGGTATAGATAGTTCGTTCAAAAACCCATTTAGTTTTGTTAAATCAGGTTCATTTTTGGTATCATATAATTTTTCATAGTAATCTCTAAAGGCTCTATTAATTTCTAAAGGATCTATAACTACCTGTCCGTTACTTATAATACTGGTAATTGGTGTTTTAATTTCCAATTGTTTAATCTGCCATGCTAATAATTTTCCTGATTTTTCACCTTGTTCATAAAAAGATTGTTTCAATCTTAGAAGACTCGAGGCAGCTCTATTCGCTGATTTTTTGTCGTATTCAGCTCTCAAAATCAGTAACTCATTCTCCAACCTTGGGTCACTTCCTGCATACACTTTTTCCTGAAGATTTTTTATTTTATGTTCCAATTTAGCTCTCTCCTCTCGAGTCTTCTTAGATTTTGATCCTGTATAACTAATAATATGTCCCCTAATAAAAGCTTTGAAAGCCTCCCACTTTACACATGCTGATGTTTGTGTAGTATTGATGTCAAAGAACTCGTCTATCTGTTTTTCTATATACTTGACAAATTCCTCATCCTGAAGCCATTTATGCTGAAATTGCCATCTACCTGATTCCTTTGTCAATTTTTTATCTACATATATTAGACAACAGGGTGCATGATCAGAGATCACGATGTTATCATAAAAGCAGTTTTGAATCTTGGACCTTAATTCTGTGGAAATCAAAAAATAATCAATACGTGAGAATGTCTTGTAGGTACTGGAATAACAAGAATAGGCTTTAACTTGTGGTTTCATTTCTCTCCATATATCTAACAATCTCAATTCTTTCATAAAATGATTAATAGTCATCCTACATCCAATGTGCGTACAATCCAGTCCTGTTGATCTATCCACACCTGGATTCAATGTACAATTAAAATCCCCTGCTATTATATGTTGCCCTGTAAGTGATGATAAGATGAGAAATAAATTAGCAAAGAACTTCTGATCATCTATATTGGGACCATATAAGTTCACAAGATTTATATTTTCTAATAGCAAAGAACCTTGAATGATTACATATCTTCCAAATTTGTCTCCAATTACATTTTTCACTTGAAAAGGAACTGATTTATGTATGAGAGTCATAACTCCCCTGGCTCGGGATGAAAATGAAGAGGTGAATACACTTCCCTGCCATCTACTCCTAATTCTTTTAACATCCTCCTCTATCAGATGAGTTTCTTGTAAAAACACAATTCTTGAACCCATGTCCTTTATTTTATTCATAACTTGTTTAAGTTTTTTTAAATTTTGTAGACCTCTGCAATTCCATGAAGTTAAATTAAGATTAACACTTTGGTCCATGATCAGTAGAGAGTTTGGGATTACCTTGCAGTGTAAACAAGCTCATACAGAGAAGCAAAAACATGAGTGGTTGAACATTCATCCTACAAACTACACACAAACAAATTTCCCCTTCCCACACTTGTGGCAAACCCCCCAAAATCAAAAGAAAAATTCTGTCTCCCGATATAGCCATCGACCGTTCCACACCCACGGGGAACAGCCTAAGCCACTCCTTCTTCATCCTCCCAATCACCCTAACTCTACTGCTTTTAATGACGTAACATTAACTCTCCTCTGTAGTTTTCCAACTTAACTCCAAAATTTTTAACAACTTTGTACATCATAGTTTTTTTTTGTTTGTTTGTTTGTTTTGTTTTTGTTTTGTTTTTTTTAAATATATAATACAATCTATATTTTGTAAACTTACTATTTACTTCAAGTCAGTCAGATGCCTGTGCAAATGCTTAATTATTCTACCTTATATTTTGTTCATGCTTAGCTCCCACCAGTCTCTTCTTCTTCTTTGATCTTCTTGATGAACTCCTGCGCCTCCTCTGGGGTCTTGAAGATGTGGGTTCTGCCCTCATACGTGGTCAGCAGTCTCGCAGGATAGATTACACCATGACGAATCCCAAGGTTGCGCAGCTCCTTACGTACGGGATCAAACTGCTTCCTCAATTGCTGGATTCCTGTGGCCAAATCTGGGTAGAACCGCACCTGCTGGTCCTGGTGTTTAATCTCTCCTTTAGCACGTGCAGCGTTGAAGATCTTCATCCTGTCTCTGTTGCTAAGAAACTTCATAATTAAGGTCCTCGGCGGTCCCTTATCTCTCCGTGGGCCAATACGATGTGCTTTTTCCAGAACCACTGCTGATTGCAACTCCTCGCTGCCCAGCACCTCCGGAATCCACTTTTCCAGAAAGGAACATACGTCCCGACCTTCTGATTCCTCTGGAAGACCCACCAGCCTCAAATTATTCTGTCTCGACCGAGATTCCAAATCCAAAATATTATCTTCCAGAGATTTTTTTTTTTTTTCCAAAGTGCGCACCTTTAATTGAAGACGGGTGACGTCATCTTCAGCACTAGCGAGACGGAGCTCCATCTGCGCCGTTCGTTCTACACAGTCACCCAATTCCTTTCTTATTCCTTCCAACGCTGTCATAATCCCATCAAATCTAGAGGAAAAGTCCGCTCTCATTGAACTCATGGCTGCCATCAGCGCATCTGCGCCATTCCCCGCAGAAATCGCAGCGTTGCCAGCCTCCTCCGCCATATATGGAGTTTTGTTTGCTGCGTCACAGACCTGAAAGTCCGTTAATTTGGACTGTTTCGGCGGCTCGCTTTTTCCTTTTCCTGGTTTTCCAGCCTTAGGCTTCGCCGACATATCCTCGCCCAAATGCTGGGATACGTTCTGTCCCAAATGAGAGAGTTATTTGCCGATTTTTTTTTCCAGGAGCAGAGCAGAGCGAGACACGTCCGTCCTACGTGGCAGCCATAACCGGAAGTCCTTTTTAACATTCTTAATGCTTTGTTCCACTCTTTGATGGCTCTGCTACATTCTTCGTTCCACCATGGCACCACTTTCTTTTTACCAAAAGTTGTTCTTTTTGGGATGCTCACAGCTGCAGCATTTAGAATATGATTTGTGACTTGGTATGTGCATTCCTCTATGCTCCCAGTAAGTGATACTGATTGTACTGACTCCTCACAACAAGCTCTAAACAACCTCCAATCTGCTTTATCAAAACACCGTCTAGTGAAAATACACTGATCCTGTCTATATGCAGTTTTATTAACTTTGGTGAGTACTGGGTAATGATCACTGCCTACAGTAGACTCTTTTAAAACACACCACTCACATGCATTCACCATGCTGTCTGACACCAATGTGAGATCCAAGCATGACACCTTGCCCCTGTGCACGTCTATTCTTGTACCCTGGCCATCATTAAGACAAACCAAGGATCCTTCATCCAACATTTCTTCTACTATATCCCCATTGCTATCAGTGTGATCACTACCCCATAAACTGCTGTGTGCGTTGAAGTCTCCACACCATATTTCCTTTCTGTGTGACACGTTACCTGCTATCTCTTTTAGCATGTCCATAGTTAGCAACCTACCTGGATTGTAAAAATTAATTATCTTAGTATTTATATATTTTCCAGGACTGTAGATTTCAATTATGACACACTCTACATTACTGGGACAAGGAACCACCTTATATGCCAAACCTTCTTTAATAAAGGTAGCACACCCTCCCCCAGTTTGATTGTTACTTCTGTCATGTCTTATAGACCTAAACCCAGGAATTACAAAATCCATTTCTGATCGTAGCCAAGTCTCTTGTACACGTATTACATCTGGAAGATTAGCAAACTCTTAAATATACTTTTTGAACTCTTGCCCATTGGCTATGAGGCTTCTTGCATTCCATTGTAATATGTGTAAAACCATAATGAGAGTCCTAATCCTCACCATGCACATTTCCTTCAGTTGCTGTAGGTAATGCATATATCTGGTCTGCTTTGATGTCTTTTATGTCCAGGAATTTTGCTGCTGCTTCAACAATTGTTCTAATCCTATCGCCTTTCTTTTTCAGTTGCGAGGTAACATTTATGGTATGGCAAATGAAGGCCACAAACTTTGCTTTACCCACTACCAGAGTATCATCTTGAAGCTTACAATTGTGAGTGCATGCTTTCTGAATTGCCTTTGGGTTTATAGTTTGGGTCTGATTTCCTGTTGCAATGTCACTCCTGACAGCTGTACCTCTTTGAGCCACTTTCACAGCACTGAATAGGGTTGTTTCATCTTCCCTGACTTTCTTTAGAGCTTCAGCATATGAGATTGTGTTCATAATCTTGACTCTTTGGGCTTCTCTTGCTTCTTTTTGTATCATACAACCTCCACATGTATATCTTGCACACCTTGGTTTTCCTTTACATTGTTGTGCTGTATGCCCCATTCTTTGACATGTATCACATCTCAGCGAATTGGGAATAAATTCTCTCACATTGTAGTTTATATACAGTATCCTATCTGTACTGATTTGGGAAGAGTTTTCTCAAAATGAATTACCACTGACCACATTAACCCTATGAGTATGTATGTTGCCAAACTGCGACATACCCCCTAGTGGTCAAGAGTGGTAAATATTTTTTGTCAATAAAATAGTTCAGATTTCCAAGGCTATAACTTGAAAGTGGTAAGAGATAATGGCTTACTGTAAACTAGAAAGATGTAAAATATGATCCAAAGTTTCAGATAGGAATAAATTTACACATCTAATTTCCATAATGTTGCGGCACCTCTTTAAATTCCATAACTCAGTCAAAACTGGGCTTTGGACATATTTACACAAAAAAATGGTTCAGTCTTTTGACACCGTTTTTTGTACAGAGGTACCTCATCATCTTATCTTCAAAGTATATGAACATGAAATCAGTACATTTAAAAAAACCCCAGAAATTTCTCACTTACTTTTGACAAAGTCAGAGTGAGAAGGCAGGAGCAGTGCCGCACTCTGCCACTAGGGGCACGCAAATTCTCACACTCAAAGGGTTAACGCAGGCAATCAGCAATAACATATATTAAACACATCATCATCATCATCATAGCAGTCTGTCGTGGGCGACAATGACTGTTTCATTTAGGTTTGATCAGATTCCTCCACACAGCTCTGTCCTTAGTCTTCCGCTGCCAGGAACTCCTGTCTATATCCAACTTCTTCAAGTTTCTTTTTACAGTGTCTTTAAATCTGAGCCTTGGTCTACCCTGATTGCGTTTGCCCTCGCATAACTGTGAGTAGAGTAACTGCTGAGGGAGACGCTGGTGGTCCATCCTCTCAACATGTCCAAGCCATCTCAGGTTCATCTATATTAGCATGTCCTCCATTGATGGTAGACCAGCTCGTTTCAACACTTCTATGTTGGTTATCTTGTCTTTCCATGAGGTGTTCATTATAGCTCAAAGGTGTCTCATCATGTACGCGTGGAGTTTCTTCACCTGCACTCTGTAGACAGTCCAAGTTTCAGCACAGAGTAGCCAGTACTGTCGCTCTGTACACTTTGCATTTCACATGGATAGACACATGTCGATTGTTCCACAGTCTCTCCCTCAAGTTTCCAAACACAGCGCTCACTCTTCCCATTCTGAGAGATAGTTCATCCTCCAGCCTAGCATTCTCTGAAACAGTACTTCCTAGATACTTGAAAGTCTTGCACTTGAATAGTGGCTCTGTACCAATGCTGATCTCTTCTGGTAGTGATGTTGATAATTGGAACTTTGATGGTTGATAAAGGCACTCTGTCTTCTTGATGTTGATTTGGAGGCTGAATTGGCTAGCTGCTCTGCAAATTTCTCCACTAAAGATTGTATATCTTCCACACTGTGTGCAACTAGAGCACTGTCATCGGCAAAGAACATTTCTCTTACTACCTTTGTCGATGTCTTACTCTTGGCTTTAAACTGTGCCACATTGAGCAAGTTTGCTTCTTTCCTTGTTTGAATGTATACTCCTTCTGAAGTGTCTTTGAAGGCCACCTCAAGCATGGCTGCCAGATATAGCGAGAAGAGTGTAGGGGCCAGCACGTATCCTTGTTTCACCCCATTGCTTACTGAAAAGTCTTTAGATACTGAACCACTCATTGCCACGTTTGCTTGCATACCTGTATGGAGTGCCTCGATCAAGCTGACAAACTTATCTGTACAGCCATATTTCTTGAGTACCTGCCAAAGTCCTTGTTGCGAAACAGTATCGAGGGCTTTACTGAAGTCTATGAAGACTACATAAAGCGACATGTTCTGTTCAATACACTTTTCTTGAACCTGTTTCAAACAGAAAATCATGTCCATTGTGCTTCTTCCACTTCTAAAGCCGCACTGGGTTTCTGGTAGTACATTATGCGAGATGTGTTCATTGAGTCTGTTAAGTAGTACACATGAGAGAATCTTACCAACAGTGGGTAGCAGTGATATACCTTGGTAATTTCCACAATCTTTCCTGTCACCTTTCTTGAACAAAGGCACAATTCTTGCATCCTTCCAGTCTTGAGGTACTTTCTGGGCACCCCATATCTCTTGGATGAGCTTGTGCAGGCAGTTGGTCAGCTGAACACAACCAAATTTCCACACTTCTGCTGGAATTCCAACCCTTCTTGGAGCTTTACCATCCTGTGTTGTCCTGATAGCTGCCATTAGTTCATCAAAATTTGGTGGTTCATCCAGACTTGTGTAGCATCATCGTCTCCTCAAACCAAGACAGAAGATCACTTCTCTCCAGTTTACAGGAATTTCACTTTATTCATTACACAGGAATACCACTTTTCTGCCTTTTCAGGAATATCACTGGCTTTTATGTCGACTCATGCAGGCTTCTTCCAGGCCTGACCAAAGATGCTTGCTTTCCCAGGACCCCAATGTAAACAGTTGCCTCTTGCAGAGATTGTAAGGATCAGAATTTGCTTTTAAAGGCTCAAAGGAACATAAAACTCAGGAGACCAGACCTCTCAACGTGAACACTGCATTTGATAACGTACCTTTTCACAGGAAACCAATGTTCTTAAGAGTCATAAACCACTTAATCTGACGGGTTTATAGCCAATGCTGTCCAGACCTTCGCCCAGATACTAAAGGAAATCATCTACAGCTCAACAGTACCTCCTAGCAGATACCTACGGAATGTGTTTTCAGTATGTAGAATTACTTTTTTTTTTTCCACAATATCTTTATTGAACCTTTTTTTTTTTTAACAAACATGATACAAACAATCAAACACTAACACTAAAGTACTACAAAAAAAAAAAAATACCCTAAAAACACCAACAACCACCAACAAAATCAAATCTTCAACAATGCTCCTCTGTTTAGTCTAGACAATCCAATACATTAGTATATATATTATGTTCACCAGTTTGGAATTTACAAGGTCCACACACATCATTCACCTTCTTCTTCAAGAGTTATGTTTAAATTTTTTACATAATCAATAAAAGGTCTCCATATATTCTCAAACACAATTTCCTTTGATTTCAGTATATATGTTATTCTTTCTAATGGAAGGTTTGTTAACATCTGTCTTAACCACTGAGTCACATCTGGTCTATGAGTCTTTTTCCATAATAGTGCAATACATTTTTTGGCATTAAGCAAACTGAGGTCTATGAATGTTCTTTCACTTTTATTGAAATTATGCTTTTCTGGGTACAGACCCAACAAAAACAGTTTAGGATTCAATATGATTTGTTTTGAGATTATTTTTTCAATTGTTACCCTCACCTCCTCCCAAAACATTCTTATTAATCTACATTCCCATAAACAATGAAATAGGGTTCCTTTACTTTCCATGCATTTTGTGCATGTATCTGGTATATTTTTGTTATATCTATTTAACTCCTCCGGTGTAACATACATCCGCATTAACCATTTGAAATGTATCAATTTAAGGCGTGCATTTATTGATTTGGTTTGAGCTTCTGTACAAGCCAATTCCCATTGTTCCTCTGAAATTTCAATTTGCAGATCTTCTTTCCAGTAGTTTAATCTTTTCAGTGAATTTTCACTTGAAGATAGTGTCAATGAGTTATAAAACTCTGAAATAATACCCTTTCTTTTACTATCTTTCATCATCATTTTTTCCAAGGATGAATAAATAGGTCGAGTGAGAGCTTTATTTTGATTTGATCGAATAAAGTTTCTAAGTTGAAGATATTTAAAAAAATGTGTTCTATTGAGATTAAATTTGATCCTCAGCTCTTCAAAAGACATTATGTTGTCTGCACATGGCAAATATAAATCCTGAATCTTTTGTATCCCTTTTAAATTCCATACTTTAAATACAGCGTCCGCTCTCCCTGGTTTAAAATATTGATTACCCCATATTGGACTAAATTGTGACAATAACTGTGGTTCTTTTAAATAGTTTTTAGCTTCACACCATATTTTGATCATATGCTTTACAAATGGATTTTTAACTTGTTTTTGTAATTTTTTGCCGAATCTGAGTATATGAATATGGGAAGAGGTAAAGGTAAATTGTATGATTCCATTTCAGTCCAGTGAGGGAGATCATTTGATGAAAAATAATATGTCATAGACCTCAGTTGTGCCGACCAATAATACAACATAAAATTTGGACATTTCAGACCTCCACGATCAAATGGTAAATATAATAAAGACAAACGTAATCTAGCCCTCCTGTTGTTCCATATAAATTCCACTAACTTTTTTTTTATTCTTGAGAATAGATCTAAAGGTGGTGATAAGGGAATGTATTGAAATAAATAAAGTATTTTAGGTAAAATATTACTTTTAAGTATATTGATTCTCCCGATCATCGACATTGGTAGTGACATCCATCTCTGAGTTAACTCATTGATATCTGACATTAAGGCTTCATAGTTGACACTGGCGACTGATTCTAGCTTAGGCATAATTTGGATTCCTAAATATTTAAACTGATTTACAACATTGAATTGATTTACCTCAGGGGCTGGGTAATTTCTCTGGGTCTCATTTAGCATTAATATTGAAGATTTAGTTTTATTTATTTTATATCCTGATATTTCCCCAAAATTCTTTATTAAATTCAACAAGGTTGGAATTGATTTTTTTAGATTCGACATAAACAAAATTATATCATCGGCGTACAGGGAGATTTTATGTTCTGTTGGTCCAACTTTAATTCCATATATTTGTGAATGTAAACGTATCGCTATCGCTAAAGGTTCAATTGCCATAGTAAACAGTAAAGGTGAAAGTGGACAGCCTTGTCGACATCCTCTATTGATTTTTATTGGTTTTGAAATATTGTTATTTGTTAGGATTTCTGCTGTAGCATTATTGTATATTATTTGAACCCATTTTATGAAATTATTTCCAAGTCCAAACCTTTGTAGGACTTCAAAAAGAAAGGGCCATTCAACTCTATCAAAGGCCTTTTCGGCGTCCAATGATAGGAGAGCTGTATCCGGTGCTTCTTTATTAAAATAAATAATATTAAATAGTCTTCTTACATTATGGAAGCCTTGTCTACCCTTTATAAAGCCATTCTGATCTCGATTAATAATATTTGGTAAAATTTCTTGTATTCGTCTTGCTAAAATTTTACAGATTATCTTAAGGTCGGCGTTTAATAGGCTTATTGGTCTCATATTTTCACATTTATTAGAGGGCTTACCTGGTTTTGGCAGCAGTATAATTAAGGCATTATTTATGTATGATGGTAAATTATTATTTTGAAATGCTTCTAAAACCATTTCCAAAAAAGGTTTTATTAATTTATTCTTAAATTTTTTATAAAGGTCAACTGGAAGACCATCTGGTCCTGCACTTTTTCCTGATTTCATATTATCAATGGCTAGCCCAACTTCTTCTTGACTAATTTTAGACTCCAATATCTCCCTGTTTTCATTTGGAATACACGGTATAGATAGTTCGTTCAAAAACCCATTTAGTTTTGTTAAATCAGGTTCATTTTTGGTATCATATAATTTTTCATAGTAATCTCTAAAGGCTCTATTAATTTCTAAAGGATCTATAACTACCTGTCCGTTACTTATAATACTGGTAATTGGTGTTTTAATTTCCAATTGTTTAATCTGCCATGCTAATAATTTTCCTGATTTTTCACCTTGTTCATAAAAAGATTGTTTCAATCTTAGAAGACTCGAGGCAGCTCTATTCGCTGATTTTTTGTCGTATTCAGCTCTCAAAATCAGTAATTCATTCTCCAACCTTGGGTCACTTCCTGCATACACTTTTTCCTGAAGATTTTTTATTTTATGTTCCAATTTAGCTCTCTCCTCTCGAGTCTTCTTAGATTTTGATCCTGTATAACTAATAATATGTCCCCTAATAAAAGCTTTGAAAGCCTCCCACTTTACACATGCTGATGTTTGTGTAGTATTGATGTCAAAGAACTCGTCTATCTGTTTTTCTATATACTTGACAAATTCCTCATCCTGAAGCCATTTATGCTGAAATTGCCATCTACCTGATTCCTTTGTCAATTTTTTATCTACATATATTAGACAACAGGGTGCATGATCAGAGATCACGATGTTATCATAAAAGCAGTTTTGAATCTTGGACCTTAATTCTGTGGAAATCAAAAAATAATCAATACGTGAGAATGTCTTGTAGGTACTGGAATAACAAGAATAGGCTTTAACTTGTGGTTTCATTTCTCTCCATATATCTAACAATCTCAATTCTTTCATAAAATGATTAATAGTCATCCTACATCCAATGTGCGTACAATCCAGTCCTGTTGATCTATCCACACCTGGATTCAATGTACAATTAAAATCCCCTGCTATTATATGTTGCCCTGTAAGTGATGATAAGATGAGAAATAAATTAGCAAAGAACTTCTGATCATCTATATTGGGACCATATAAGTTCACAAGATTTATATTTTCTAATAGCAAAGAACCTTGAATGATTACATATCTTCCAAATTTGTCTCCAATTACATTTTTCACTTGAAAAGGAACTGATTTATGTATGAGAGTCATAACTCCCCTGGCTCGGGATGAAAATGAAGAGGTGAATACACTTCCCTGCCATCTACTCCTAATTCTTTTAACATCCTCCTCTATCAGATGAGTTTCTTGTAAAAACACAATTCTTGAACCCATGTCCTTTATTTTATTCATAACTTGTTTAAGTTTTTTTAAATTTTGTAGACCTCTGCAATTCCATGAAGTTAAATTAAGATTAACACTTTGGTCCATGATCAGTAGAGAGTTTGGGATTACCTTGCAGTGTAAACAAGCTCATACAGAGAAGCAAAAACATGAGTGGTTGAACATTCATCCTACAAACTACACACAAACAAATTTCCCCTTCCCACACTTGTGGCAAACCCCCCAAAATCAAAAGAAAAATTCTGTCTCCCGATATAGCCATCGACCGTTCCACACCCACGGGGAACAGCCTAAGCCACTCCTTCTTCATCCTCCCAATCACCCTAACTCTACTGCTTTTAATGACGTAACATTAACTCTCCTCTGTAGTTTTCCAACTTAACTCCAAAATTTTTAACAACTTTGTACATCATAGTTTTTTTTTGTTTGTTTGTTTGTTTTGTTTTTGTTTTGTTTTTTTTAAATATATAATACAATCTATATTTTGTAAACTTACTATTTACTTCAAGTCAGTCAGATGCCTGTGCAAATGCTTAATTATTCTACCTTATATTTTGTTCATGCTTAGCTCCCACCAGTCTCTTCTTCTTCTTTGATCTTCTTGATGAACTCCTGCGCCTCCTCTGGGGTCTTGAAGATGTGGGTTCTGCCCTCATACGTGGTCAGCAGTCTCGCAGGATAGATTACACCATGACGAATCCCAAGGTTGCGCAGCTCCTTACGTACGGGATCAAACTGCTTCCTCAATTGCTGGATTCCTGTGGCCAAATCTGGGTAGAACCGCACCTGCTGGTCCTGGTGTTTAATCTCTCCTTTAGCACGTGCAGCGTTGAAGATCTTCATCCTGTCTCTGTTGCTAAGAAACTTCATAATTAAGGTCCTCGGCGGTCCCTTATCTCTCCGTGGGCCAATACGATGTGCTTTTTCCAGAACCACTGCTGATTGCAACTCCTCGCTGCCCAGCACCTCCGGAATCCACTTTTCCAGAAAGGAACATACGTCCCGACCTTCTGATTCCTCTGGAAGACCCACCAGCCTCAAATTATTCTGTCTCGACCGAGATTCCAAATCCAAAATATTATCTTCCAGAGATTTTTTTTTTTTTTCCAAAGTGCGCACCTTTAATTGAAGACGGGTGACGTCATCTTCAGCACTAGCGAGACGGAGCTCCATCTGCGCCGTTCGTTCTACACAGTCACCCAATTCCTTTCTTATTCCTTCCAACGCTGTCATAATCCCATCAAATCTAGAGGAAAAGTCCGCTCTCATTGAACTCATGGCTGCCATCAGCGCATCTGCGCCATTCCCCGCAGAAATCGCAGCGTTGCCAGCCTCCTCCGCCATATATGGAGTTTTGTTTGCTGCGTCACAGACCTGAAAGTCCGTTAATTTGGACTGTTTCGGCGGCTCGCTTTTTCCTTTTCCTGGTTTTCCAGCCTTAGGCTTCGCCGACATATCCTCGCCCAAATGCTGGGATACGTTCTGTCCCAAATGAGAGAGTTATTTGCCGATTTTTTTTTCCAGGAGCAGAGCAGAGCGAGACACGTCCGTCCTACGTGGCAGCCATAACCGGAAGTCCTTTTTAACATTCTTAATGCTTTGTTCCACTCTTTGATGGCTCTGCTACATTCTTCGTTCCACCATGGCACCACTTTCTTTTTACCAAAAGTTGTTCTTTTTGGGATGCTCACAGCTGCAGCATTTAGAATATGATTTGTGACTTGGTATGTGCATTCCTCTATGCTCCCAGTAAGTGATACTGATTGTACTGACTCCTCACAACAAGCTCTAAACAACCTCCAATCTGCTTTATCAAAACACCGTCTAGTGAAAATACACTGATCCTGTCTATATGCAGTTTTATTAACTTTGGTGAGTACTGGGTAATGATCACTGCCTACAGTAGACTCTTTTAAAACACACCACTCACATGCATTCACCATGCTGTCTGACACCAATGTGAGATCCAAGCATGACACCTTGCCCCTGTGCACGTCTATTCTTGTACCCTGGCCATCATTAAGACAAACCAAGGATCCTTCATCCAACATTTCTTCTACTATATCCCCATTGCTATCAGTGTGATCACTACCCCATAAACTGCTGTGTGCGTTGAAGTCTCCACACCATATTTCCTTTCTGTGTGACACGTTACCTGCTATCTCTTTTAGCATGTCCATAGTTAGCAACCTACCTGGATTGTAAAAATTAATTATCTTAGTATTTATATATTTTCCAGGACTGTAGATTTCAATTATGACACACTCTACATTACTGGGACAAGGAACCACCTTATATGCCAAACCTTCTTTAATAAAGGTAGCACACCCTCCCCCAGTTTGATTGTTACTTCTGTCATGTCTTATAGACCTAAACCCAGGAATTACAAAATCCATTTCTGATCGTAGCCAAGTCTCTTGTACACGTATTACATCTGGAAGATTAGCAAACTCTTAAATATACTTTTTGAACTCTTGCCCATTGGCTATGAGGCTTCTTGCATTCCATTGTAATATGTGTAAAACCATAATGAGAGTCCTAATCCTCACCATGCACATTTCCTTCAGTTGCTGTAGGTAATGCATATATCTGGTCTGCTTTGATGTCTTTTATGTCCAGGAATTTTGCTGCTGCTTCAACAATTGTTCTAATCCTATCGCCTTTCTTTTTCAGTTGCGAGGTAACATTTATGGTATGGCAAATGAAGGCCACAAACTTTGCTTTACCCACTACCAGAGTATCATCTTGAAGCTTACAATTGTGAGTGCATGCTTTCTGAATTGCCTTTGGGTTTATAGTTTGGGTCTGATTTCCTGTTGCAATGTCACTCCTGACAGCTGTACCTCTTTGAGCCACTTTCACAGCACTGAATAGGGTTGTTTCATCTTCCCTGACTTTCTTTAGAGCTTCAGCATATGAGATTGTGTTCATAATCTTGACTCTTTGGGCTTCTCTTGCTTCTTTTTGTATCATACAACCTCCACATGTATATCTTGCACACCTTGGTTTTCCTTTACATTGTTGTGCTGTATGCCCCATTCTTTGACATGTATCACATCTCAGCGAATTGGGAATAAATTCTCTCACATTGTAGTTTATATACAGTATCCTATCTGTACTGATTTGGGAAGAGTTTTCTCAAAATGAATTACCACTGACCACATTAACCCTATGAGTATGTATGTTGCCAAACTGCGACATACCCCCTAGTGGTCAAGAGTGGTAAATATTTTTTGTCAATAAAATAGTTCAGATTTCCAAGGCTATAACTTGAAAGTGGTAAGAGATAATGGCTTACTGTAAACTAGAAAGATGTAAAATATGATCCAAAGTTTCAGATAGGAATAAATTTACACATCTAATTTCCATAATGTTGCGGCACCTCTTTAAATTCCATAACTCAGTCAAAACTGGGCTTTGGACATATTTACACAAAAAAATGGTTCAGTCTTTTGACACCGTTTTTTGTACAGAGGTACCTCATCATCTTATCTTCAAAGTATATGAACATGAAATCAGTACATTTAAAAAAAACCCAGAAATTTCTCACTTACTTTTGACAAAGTCAGAGTGAGAAGGCAGGAGCAGTGCCGCACTCTGCCACTAGGGGCACGCAAATTCTCACACTCAAAGGGTTAACGCAGGCAATCAGCAATAACATATATTAAACACATCATCATCATCATCATAGCAGTCTGTCGTGGGCGACAATGACTGTTTCATTTAGGTTTGATCAGATTCCTCCACACAGCTCTGTCCTTAGTCTTCCGCTGCCAGGAACTCCTGTCTATATCCAACTTCTTCAAGTTTCTTTTTACAGTGTCTTTAAATCTGAGCCTTGGTCTACCCTGATTGCGTTTGCCCTCGCATAACTGTGAGTAGAGTAACTGCTGAGGGAGACGCTGGTGGTCCATCCTCTCAACATGTCCAAGCCATCTCAGGTTCATCTATATTAGCATGTCCTCCATTGATGGTAGACCAGCTCGTTTCAACACTTCTATGTTGGTTATCTTGTCTTTCCATGAGATGTTCATTATAGCTCAAAGGTGTCTCATCATGTACGCGTGGAGTTTCTTCACCTGCACTCTGTAGACAGTCCAAGTTTCAGCACAGAGTAGCCAGTACTGTCGCTCTGTACACTTTGCATTTCACATGGATAGACACATGTCGATTGTTCCACAGTCTCTCCCTCAAGTTTCCAAACACAGCGCTCACTCTTCCCATTCTGAGAGATAGTTCATCCTCCAGCCTAGCATTCTCTGAAACAGTACTTCCTAGATACTTGAAAGTCTTGCACTTGAATAGTGGCTCTGTACCAATGCTGATCTCTTCTGGTAGTGATGTTGATAATTGGAACTTTGATGGTTGATAAAGGCACTCTGTCTTCTTGATGTTGATTTGGAGGCTGAATTGGCTAGCTGCTCTGCAAATTTCTCCACTAAAGATTGTATATCTTCCACACTGTGTGCAACTAGAGCACTGTCATCGGCAAAGAACATTTCTCTTACTACCTTTGTCGATGTCTTACTCTTGGCTTTAAACTGTGCCACATTGAGCAAGTTTGCTTCTTTCCTTGTTTGAATGTATACTCCTTCTGAAGTGTCTTTGAAGGCCACCTCAAGCATGGCTGCCAGATATAGCGAGAAGAGTGTAGGGGCCAGCACGTATCCTTGTTTCACCCCATTGCTTACTGAAAAGTCTTTAGATACTGAACCACTCATTGCCACGTTTGCTTGCATACCTGTATGGAGTGCCTCGATCAAGCTGACAAACTTATCTGTACAGCCATATTTCTTGAGTACCTGCCAAAGTCCTTGTTGCGAAACAGTATCGAGGGCTTTACTGAAGTCTATGAAGACTACATAAAGCGACATGTTCTGTTCAATACACTTTTCTTGAACCTGTTTCAAACAGAAAATCATGTCCATTGTGCTTCTTCCACTTCTAAAGCCGCACTGGGTTTCTGGTAGTACATTATGCGAGATGTGTTCATTGAGTCTGTTAAGTAGTACACATGAGAGAATCTTACCAACAGTGGGTAGCAGTGATATACCTTGGTAATTTCCACAATCTTTCCTGTCACCTTTCTTGAACAAAGGCACAATTCTTGCATCCTTCCAGTCTTGAGGTACTTTCTGGGCACCCCATATCTCTTGGATGAGCTTGTGCAGGCAGTTGGTCAGCTGAACACAACCAAATTTCCACACTTCTGCTGGAATTCCAACCCTTCTTGGAGCTTTACCATCCTGTGTTGTCCTGATAGCTGCCATTAGTTCATCAAAATTTGGTGGTTCATCCAGACTTGTGTAGCATCATCGTCTCCTCAAACCAAGACAGAAGATCACTTCTCTCCAGTTTACAGGAATTTCACTTTATTCATTACACAGGAATACCACTTTTCTGCCTTTTCAGGAATATCACTGGCTTTTATGTCGACTCATGCAGGCTTCTTCCAGGCCTGACCAAAGATGCTTGCTTTCCCAGGACCCCAATGTAAACAGTTGCCTCTTGCAGAGATTGTAAGGATCAGAATTTGCTTTTAAAGGCTCAAAGGAACATAAAACTCAGGAGACCAGACCTCTCAACGTGAACACTGCATTTGATAACGTACCTTTTCACAGGAAACCAATGTTCTTAAGAGTCATAAACCACTTAATCTGACGGGTTTATAGCCAATGCTGTCCAGACCTTCGCCCAGATACTAAAGGAAATCATCTACAGCTCAACAGTACCTCCTAGCAGATACCTACGGAATGTGTTTTCAGTATGTAGAATTACTTTTTTTTTTTCCACAATATCTTTATTGAACCTTTTTTTTTTTTTAACAAACATGATACAAACAATCAAACACTAACACTAAAGTACTACAAAAAAAAAAAAAATACCCTAAAAACACCAACAACCACCAACAAAATCAAGTCTTCAACAATGCTCCTCTGTTTAGTCTAGACAATCCAATACATTAGTATATATATTATGTTCACCAGTTTGGAATTTACAAGGTCCACACACATCATTCACCTTCTTCTTCAAGAGTTATGTTTAAATTTTTTACATAATCAATAAAAGGTCTCCATATATTCTCAAACACAATTTCCTTTGATTTCAGTATATATGTTATTCTTTCTAATGGAAGGTTTGTTAACATCTGTCTTAACCACTGAGTCACATCTGGTCTATGAGTCTTTTTCCATAATAGTGCAATACATTTTTTGGCATTAAGCAAACTGAGGTCTATGAATGTTCTTTCACTTTTATTGAAATTATGCTTTTCTGGGTACAGACCCAACAAAAACAGTTTAGGATTCAATATGATTTGTTTTGAGATTATTTTTTCAATTGTTACCCTCACCTCCTCCCAAAACATTCTTATTAATCTACATTCCCATAAACAATGAAATAGGGTTCCTTTACTTTCCATGCATTTTGTGCATGTATCTGGTATATTTTTGTTATATCTATTTAACTCCTCCGGTGTAACATACATCCGCATTAACCATTTGAAATGTATCAATTTAAGGCGTGCATTTATTGATTTGGTTTGAGCTTCTGTACAAGCCAATTCCCATTGTTCCTCTGAAATTTCAATTTGCAGATCTTCTTTCCAGTAGTTTAATCTTTTCAGTGAATTTTCACTTGAAGATAGTGTCAATGAGTTATAAAACTCTGAAATAATACCCTTTCTTTTACTATCTTTCATCATCATTTTTTCCAAGGATGAATAAATAGGTCGAGTGAGAGCTTTATTTTGATTTGATCGAATAAAGTTTCTAAGTTGAAGATATTTAAAAAAATGTGTTCTATTGAGATTAAATTTGATCCTCAGCTCTTCAAAAGACATTATGTTGTCTGCACATGGCAAATATAAATCCTGAATCTTTTGTATCCCTTTTAAATTCCATACTTTAAATACAGCGTCCGCTCTCCCTGGTTTAAAATATTGATTACCCCATATTGGACTAAATTGTGACAATAACTGTGGTTCTTTTAAATAGTTTTTAGCTTCACACCATATTTTGATCATATGCTTTACAAATGGATTTTTAACTTGTTTTTGTAATTTTTTTGCCGAATCTGAGTATATGAATATGGGAAGAGGTAAAGGTAAATTGTATGATTCCATTTCAGTCCAGTGAGGGAGATCATTTGATGAAAAATAATATGTCATAGACCTCAGTTGTGCCGACCAATAATACAACATAAAATTTGGACATTTCAGACCTCCACGATCAAATGGTAAATATAATAAAGACAAACGTAATCTAGCCCTCCTGTTGTTCCATATAAATTCCACTAACTTTTTTTTTATTCTTGAGAATAGATCTAAAGGTGGTGATAAGGGAATGTATTGAAATAAATAAAGTATTTTAGGTAAAATATTACTTTTAAGTATATTGATTCTCCCGATCATCGACATTGGTAGTGACATCCATCTCTGAGTTAACTCATTGATATCTGACATTAAGGCTTCATAGTTGACACTGGCGACTGATTCTAGCTTAGGCATAATTTGGATTCCTAAATATTTAAACTGATTTACAACATTGAATTGATTTACCTCAGGGGCTGGGTAATTTCTCTGGGTCTCATTTAGCATTAATATTGAAGATTTAGTTTTATTTATTTTATATCCTGATATTTCCCCAAAATTCTTTATTAAATTCAACAAGGTTGGAATTGATTTTTTTAGATTCGACATAAACAAAATTATATCATCGGCGTACAGGGAGATTTTATGTTCTGTTGGTCCAACTTTAATTCCATATATTTGTGAATGTAAACGTATCGCTATCGCTAAAGGTTCAATTGCCATAGTAAACAGTAAAGGTGAAAGTGGACAGCCTTGTCGACATCCTCTATTGATTTTTATTGGTTTTGAAATATTGTTATTTGTTAGGATTTCTGCTGTAGCATTATTGTATATTATTTGAACCCATTTTATGAAATTATTTCCAAGTCCAAACCTTTGTAGGACTTCAAAAAGAAAGGGCCATTCAACTCTATCAAAGGCCTTTTCGGCGTCCAATGATAGGAGAGCTGTATCCGGTGCTTCTTTATTAAAATAAATAATATTAAATAGTCTTCTTACATTATGGAAGCCTTGTCTACCCTTTATAAAGCCATTCTGATCTCGATTAATAATATTTGGTAAAATTTCTTGTATTCGTCTTGCTAAAATTTTACAGATTATCTTAAGGTCGGCGTTTAATAGGCTTATTGGTCTCATATTTTCACATTTATTAGAGGGCTTACCTGGTTTTGGCAGCAGTATAATTAAGGCATTATTTATGTATGATGGTAAATTATTATTTTGAAATGCTTCTAAAACCATTTCCAAAAAAGGTTTTATTAATTTATTCTTAAATTTTTTATAAAGGTCAACTGGAAGACCATCTGGTCCTGCACTTTTTCCTGATTTCATATTATCAATGGCTAGCCCAACTTCTTCTTGACTAATTTTAGACTCCAATATCTCCCTGTTTTCATTTGGAATACACGGTATAGATAGTTCGTTCAAAAACCCATTTAGTTTTGTTAAATCAGGTTCATTTTTGGTATCATATAATTTTTCATAGTAATCTCTAAAGGCTCTATTAATTTCTAAAGGATCTATAACTACCTGTCCGTTACTTATAATACTGGTAATTGGTGTTTTAATTTCCAATTGTTTAATCTGCCATGCTAATAATTTTCCTGATTTTTCACCTTGTTCATAAAAAGATTGTTTCAATCTTAGAAGACTCGAGGCAGCTCTATTCGCTGATTTTTTGTCGTATTCAGCTCTCAAAATCAGTAATTCATTCTCCAACCTTGGGTCACTTCCTGCATACACTTTTTCCTGAAGATTTTTTATTTTATGTTCCAATTTAGCTCTCTCCTCTCGAGTCTTCTTAGATTTTGATCCTGTATAACTAATAATATGTCCCCTAATAAAAGCTTTGAAAGCCTCCCACTTTACACATGCTGATGTTTGTGTAGTATTGATGTCAAAGAACTCGTCTATCTGTTTTTCTATATACTTGACAAATTCCTCATCCTGAAGCCATTTATGCTGAAATTGCCATCTACCTGATTCCTTTGTCAATTTTTTATCTACATATATTAGACAACAGGGTGCATGATCAGAGATCACGATGTTATCATAAAAGCAGTTTTGAATCTTGGACCTTAATTCTGTGGAAATCAAAAAATAATCAATACGTGAGAATGTCTTGTAGGTACTGGAATAACAAGAATAGGCTTTAACTTGTGGTTTCATTTCTCTCCATATATCTAACAATCTCAATTCTTTCATAAAATGATTAATAGTCATCCTACATCCAATGTGCGTACAATCCAGTCCTGTTGATCTATCCACACCTGGATTCAATGTACAATTAAAATCCCCTGCTATTATATGTTGCCCTGTAAGTGATGATAAGATGAGAAATAAATTAGCAAAGAACTTCTGATCATCTATATTGGGACCATATAAGTTCACAAGATTTATATTTTCTAATAGCAAAGAACCTTGAATGATTACATATCTTCCAAATTTGTCTCCAATTACATTTTTCACTTGAAAAGGAACTGATTTATGTATGAGAGTCATAACTCCCCTGGCTCGGGATGAAAATGAAGAGGTGAATACACTTCCCTGCCATCTACTCCTAATTCTTTTAACATCCTCCTCTATCAGATGAGTTTCTTGTAAAAACACAATTCTTGAACCCATGTCCTTTATTTTATTCATAACTTGTTTAAGTTTTTTTAAATTTTGTAGACCTCTGCAATTCCATGAAGTTAAATTAAGATTAACACTTTGGTCCATGATCAATAGAGAGTTTGGGATTACCTTGCAGTGTAAACAAGCTCATACAGAGAAGCAAAAACATGAGTGGTTGAACATTCATCCTACAAACTACACACAAACAAATTTCCCCTTCCCACACTTGTGGCAAACCCCCCAAAATCAAAAGAAAAATTCTGTCTCCCGATATAGCCATCGACCGTTCCACACCCACGGGGAACAGCCTAAGCCACTCCTTCTTCATCCTCCCAATCACCCTAACTCTACTGCTTTTAATGACGTAACATTAACTCTCCTCTGTAGTTTTCCAACTTAACTCCAAAATTTTTAACAACTTTGTACATCATAGTTTTTTTTTGTTTGTTTGTTTGTTTTGTTTTTGTTTTGTTTTTTTTAAATATATAATACAATCTATATTTTGTAAACTTACTATTTACTTCAAGTCAGTCAGATGCCTGTGCAAATGCTTAATTATTCTACCTTATATTTTGTTCATGCTTAGCTCCCACCAGTCTCTTCTTCTTCTTTGATCTTCTTGATGAACTCCTGCGCCTCCTCTGGGGTCTTGAAGATGTGGGTTCTGCCCTCATACGTGGTCAGCAGTCTCGCAGGATAGATTACACCATGACGAATCCCAAGGTTGCGCAGCTCCTTACGTACGGGATCAAACTGCTTCCTCAATTGCTGGATTCCTGTGGCCAAATCTGGGTAGAACCGCACCTGCTGGTCCTGGTGTTTAATCTCTCCTTTAGCACGTGCAGCGTTGAAGATCTTCATCCTGTCTCTGTTGCTAAGAAACTTCATAATTAAGGTCCTCGGCGGTCCCTTATCTCTCCGTGGGCCAATACGATGTGCTTTTTCCAGAACCACTGCTGATTGCAACTCCTCGCTGCCCAGCACCTCCGGAATCCACTTTTCCAGAAAGGAACATACGTCCCGACCTTCTGATTCCTCTGGAAGACCCACCAGCCTCAAATTATTCTGTCTCGACCGAGATTCCAAATCCAAAATATTATCTTCCAGAGATTTTTTTTTTTTCCAAAGTGCGCACCTTTAATTGAAGACGGGTGACGTCATCTTCAGCACTAGCGAGACGGAGCTCCATCTGCGCCGTTCGTTCTACACAGTCACCCAATTCCTTTCTTATTCCTTCCAACGCTGTCATAATCCCATCAAATCTAGAGGAAAAGTCCGCTCTCATTGAACTCATGGCAGCCATCAGCGCATCTGCGCCATTCCCCGCAAACATCGCACCGCCGCCAGCCTCCTCCGCCATATATGGAGTTTTGTTTGCTGCGTCACAGACCTGAAAGTCCGTTAATTTGGACTGTTTCGGCGGCTCGCTTTTTCCTTTTCCTGGTTTTCCAGCCTTAGGCTTCGCCGACATATCCTCGCCCAAATGCTGGGATACGTTCTGTCCCAAATGAGAGAGTTATTTGCCGATTTTTTTCTCCAGGAGCAGAGCAGAGCGAGACACGTCCGTCCTACGTGGCAGCCATAACCGGAAGTGATGTAGAATGACTTTTAATTTGTTCTAAACATTAAGTTTCTTTCAGCTTATCCTCTGGATCCTAAGGACACTGAAAATCATCCCTCTTTTATCACCAACCATGGTTTGCTGCATGTTTTGCTGCATTTTGATCTAAATGTGAATGCATGTATTATAATTATGTATAAGAAATGTTATATTCATGAGTGTTATTCAAACACATATTGGAGTAATGGTATAAATGCATGATCACCAAATATTAGCCAAGTCATTTAATTTAGTTAGATTTTATATTGAGCACCTAATTTCATAAAGAACTGACTGAGTGTTGATTTTCCCTCTGCAATTTCATGGGATGGTGTCTTCGTTTGATTGGCTGCTCTCAAACAAAGAAATGTTCTCACATTGGATAGCAGCCATTTCAAACTGCTTCTGAAAAAGTCGATTGGTCAGTCTTGCGACCGACATCATCAGTTTTACGACCTGGCGAGGTAACTTTAAAAGAGAGAAGTTAGATTTGAGTTAGTAAGAGAACAGTGAGAGAACAGTAGAGACAAAGAACAGGCAGGAAGATTAGCAAGAAGCAAGATAGAGAACGGTGATAGAATTAAGAATTAGAAACAAAAAAAGAAGAAAGAAAGAGATTTTGAGAAAGATTAGGAACTAAATTAAGATTAAAGAAGCAGAATAGTAATCTAGATCTCAGAAGATTTTATTCCACCGTTTCAAGGCCCTGTGAAGTTTTATTTTATTCTCTGTGAAGTTTGTCAAGTCTTTCTGGTTACTGAGGAGAAACCATTTTTCTTTAGAGCTCGTCCTTTTAGAGAATCAAATTCTCAAACTTTTTCCTTCACCTCAGAAGCCATTCTTATCCTAGTAAATGTTTTTCTCAATTTTTTTTTCATGACTTTTCACGCCATTAAAGTGGACCTTTAATTTGCCTAATTTAAAGTGAACAGAGACTGAGAAGTTTCTCCTTCAGTTTTTGGGTCGATTCCGCAACAAGAGACCCCAAATTTGGACTCTTTTTCCAAGGACTTTTCACGCCGCCCTGAGACAAACCATCCACGGCTGCCACTGTCTCCTTGAAGGGCCCCCAGCTGAGTTATCACCTCCACGGCTGTGAGGACAGCAGCCGCTTTCTCCGACGTCCTAACTTCAAAACCCAGCGGTACCGACCCGCGGAAACGTGGACCTACAGCTGTTGTGTGAGTGAAACTCTTATTTCTCCTATCTGCTGGGTTAAAACGTGATGTCCTAACAATTAAATTACAATTGAATATGGCCCGTATTTCAGGGCTCAATTAGTCTCTCAGCCACAGGATAGAGCTATCAACTGAAGGAAAACTCTTAGTCATTTTTAAGTAACTGCCCTTGAATTTTTGTAGATTAATTCAGAATTCATTTTTAGATAATTAGCTTATGAATTTTCCCCATAAAATTGCGTTGTTTTGTTAAAACATTCCAGCCTCATTTACCATTGAAACATAAGTCTGGTTCCTCCTTGGTTATACAGAGGTGTAACGCTGGATGTTATGTTCAGGAATCCGAATACCAGTTGATGTGATATATTACGCTGTTATCATCTGAATCTGTTTATTCATCATTTGAACGCTATGCCATGTAAACTGAATGAGTTTAATAAAAGGGTGAATGAGAGCAGTTGAAGCGTTTTCCTTTTGCATATACAGGTTTCCTAATCACGGCAGGACAAAAACGCACTGAAACTTTGAGACTGATTCATTAAGTAATTTAAGGTACCAAATTAATTAAAATTAAAGTTAATATTATTGTCCGTTAGGACTGGTGCCCCTTTAACGAGTGCTTTTATTTAATTTAGCAGGTGTAGAAGTGAAGGTTTAACTCCGCCCCCTTTCACACCCACTATTAAATAAAATAAATAATTCCTGTACCTTATGACAAATATTTTTATAGGCAATTCACACTACAGTTTATTGGTGCCCCGCTGTGAGGCCTCTGTAATTGGGAAATGTATATGCAAAAAGAAAATTCATTGAAATCATAATTTTTTTTTCCTGCAAATATTGATCCACTATTCAGCGAGTCTATGTGTTTGTTTGAGAGGCTGAGGCCGCATCTCTCCTCCTGCCTGTGTCTGTGTCTGCTGTGTTTGTTTACCTAACCTCCCGCTGAGGAGGCTGGTGGCTGATAGCTGCAAAGGGGGGTGAGTGATTCACCCACTAAAGTCAACAGTTTTTGATGCATGCAAAGAAGTTTAAGCAATATTATTATATGCTGGATTAAGAAACATAAAGGCCTAGAGTGACAGAAACGCGAAGAAATCCGTCCTGCCTCTCACCAGTTTAACCTTCCGGCGATTATCCCAAAAGGAGTAATTAAACTGGCCAGTTCTGTAATTACTGTACCCAAGCGTGGTGACGTCAGATTAAGCTGGACACGGTTTGATCTGGTCACTGAATAAACCGCTGGGGAAGTAGCACTAAACTATACCCGGAATTAAAGGGGTAACATTATTTGTGAAAGTTGGAGATTAAACTCTCATTTTGAAAAGCAAGGCGTGGCATGTCGATAAGACTTGCGCCCGCATCACGTGTCACGTGAACACGCACAGTCGCCCGCATGACCGAAAGGCGTGCACGAAAAACTGCGCATGAGCAGAGTAAGCGTGCAGACGCCATTTTGAAGGCGCTAAGAGGGAGTCACCCTAGCCGCCATTTTGAGTGAGACCGGTAGACCCGCCCAGAGCGACGTCACCAGTGTCTCCTCCCCCTGGGAGGGCAGAGATAACTGCCTCCATCGTGTGGTCAACTATAGGAGTTGCATTTCTTGCTTGAATGCACACTCGGATTAAAGCAGAGCAAATCTATTAAGCTGATTTATAATCAAACAGAGCTTCCAAATTGACTTTAAATCAATCCGAATTATCTGGAACAATCTAAATTTAAACCCAATTCAAAGTTTTATCCCAAGAACCAAAAGGAAAAGGAAACTTGTGGGTTTGAAGTTTGTTCTCATTGGTGGAAGAGCTTTTGACTGCATATACACACAGTGAAAGAACATAGAAGCATAGACTTTGTATTTACTCACATACTGTATGTTAACCACATATTTTAATCTTTTTAGTTAAAAGCATATATTCACACATCTTATGCTAAAAGTCTGCAAACTTTTGAAGCTATATATATGTGTTTTGTTTTAAAGATCACTTTGTGCGATTTCTTTCACAGGAAGCCATTCAACTTAGGGACTCAAATAAATGACAATGTTCATTTAAACTCAAGTTAATGTTAATCCTGTGCATGTTGGTAACGGATTTAGTGATTTACTAAATATTTAACCAAAATTCTCCAAAATTAGGAAACCACATCCAGCAATTAACACTTGAAAGCTTTAGCTTATTTACAGTCAGTGTTGCTTTTGATTCATATTTCCTCCCCAGGAGAAGGAAAACATTTAACCAGCTCACTATTTCTCACCAGGATTTGAAATAAGTCAAAAGGTGAAAACTTTGACTAGTCTGTAAAACATTTTATTTTTTTTTCTCCTCTTTTTAAATAATCATTAACTTTAATCCTAAGGAAGACTTAGTGACAATACACAAAGACAGTTCACTTGTTTCCTAACTTGTAAATATTAAAACATTGAAAGGCTTTAAATGAAGATAAGCTCTAACAAATAGAACAAAGCCAGTTCTAACTTTAAAACAAAGTAAAGACTTATACTGTAACCCTAAAGCCTTAAGGCATTTAACCTTTTCTATTTTTGTTGCTTTCTTTTTCTTTTGTAAATAAAATCATTACTTTAAAGTGAGATTCAACAAAAAATTCACAACCTAGTTGAGGACTATTCCAAAACTACACTTTGATAACTGAACTGAAAGAAGTCAATCGACACAATTTTTTTTTTTTTTGCTTTTATCTTGTGAAATACAAATCAAAATACAGTGTCAACAAATAAACTAACACGTATTCCACATTTCTAAAGAATTCCAAAATATTTGCTTTCCTTCTTACAAGCCTGGAAGTTGAAACAAACTCCAAAAAGAAGCTTGTAATTACCCTCACTGTAAAACGACACTCAAGGTTAACTCTTGACGCACAACTTTAGCTATAATCAATGAATGGATTTCAAGCTAAGCGTTACACAAACGGTCAAACATGTCGAGTCCACTTGACGAATTAAATGACCTTCAAGTAATATTGGAAGAGTTGGCTTCCGACCTTATACCCGGTTTCTCCAAACAAGTTCGGGATACTCCACCAAAAGATTTGAAGCAAATCACGAAAAAACTTTCGGATGAATGCGAAGCTAACCCACCGAAAGCAAAGGAAATCCCCGGTGTGTTAGGAAAGTTTGCACTAGCATTAGTTGCAAGGCTAAAACGAGCTGAAACCCAAGTACTCTACGCTGAAAAGGAACTGGTGAAACGACAAACAACCATCCTTTCTCTTCAGGAAGAGAACAAATCCCTTGTGAAAAAGCAGGAACAAGCTTGCATAGAGAAAGAAGACACCCAAGCTACGCTCAATCAGACATTGCTAAATCTGGAACAAGCAGAGGAAGAAAAGCAACGACTAGAAGACAACAATACCTCACTTCAGCAAGAAAACGAGGAATTGAAAACCGCCCTGCTTCACATAGAGAATCAACTCAAGGAAGTTGAAGGTCAATTGGACGAAACAAGCTCCGATTATGGGAAATGCAAACTGCTCCTACGAGAAGCACAACAAGGTCTTCAGGACGTCCAAGAAGAGCTGGAAGACCACCGCAAACAAAGGGATCTGAGATCAGAATCCATGAACAGGCCGGTTCCCTCGACAAAGGGGGGCATCCCCTCATGGGATGGGGACTCCCCCGGCTCACACTCACCTGACCCGTTCAGACCCGAACGGCAACGTGAAAGACGTGTGCAAATTCCATCCGATGGAGATCTCAATATGATCGCTC
Organism: Pholidichthys leucotaenia; assembly: GCA_020510985.1. Lineage (NCBI taxonomy): Eukaryota > Metazoa > Chordata > Actinopteri > Cichliformes > Pholidichthyidae > Pholidichthys > Pholidichthys leucotaenia. The sequence goes on along the minus strand of CM035845.1, from coordinate 182,269,017 downwards.
GTCACGTCACGAAATTTGACCCCTCAACCAGTGGGTCACCTGATACCAGGGCTTATTTGCAAGACATCGACTACTACTTGCGCAGATACCCTGATGCTACAATTGACTATCGCATTTATTTGATCAAGTTGATATCCAACAGGTCGGTATCAAAATTTATAGATCGGCAACCATTTGACATCAAGATGAACCACCGGAAACTCTATGAAGCCATCGAAAGAGAGTTTTCCGACGACTGCTTACAGTCAGGGCTAGCGACAGCACTAGCTGTGAAACAGGGTCGCTTAGAGCCCCCACAGGCATACTACCAGCGACTCCTGCACGCATATTTCGGATCTCAAAACATGCCTGAGATGGAAGGAGACCACAATTT